>ML355734.1:0-14747 GCA_005239505.1 Nicotiana paniculata | reverse complement strand
TGTACTCATTCAAAAAAACTGTTCTCAAATAAAACAGTTATGGATGAAAAGATCTAAATCCTTTTATTTGTTCAAATAATTGTTATCAAATAAAAATAGTTACGAATAAGAAAACATTTCCCTCGCACTTATTAGAAAATTGTTTCCAAAATAGTTAAGGAACTATGTGTGCCAGTTATACTAGGTGTCACCCACGTGAGCAAGGAATTTTGTTATCCTTGGTACATAAGGATTACCGCAAGGCATAAGGGTTATCGATGATATGTAAGGACGCCAAAGATGAAGAGGTAAAACATCTATAGGTAGATCCTCGTGGCTTCAGCTCTTAGTACTCCCCTAAAGGGGAGAATATGGAGTGATGTGGCATTAAGTCAGAATTAAGTGGTTCTAGTGACTATGGAATGGTAAAGGAAGAATGCGATAAAAATGAAAAAGGAATGAGATGACACTTATCCAAATTCTACAGATATGCTACGATTCCAAAATATTGTGCAAGCACGACGTCAAAGAGAGAAAGTAAGGGTTCCTTCCCGAGCTGTTATTAGTAAATAAGGAGCCAGTGCGAGACGTAAGTTAAGACAAAGAAAATAACCCGAGAAAAATTACGCGAAATATTGAGATGAGAATGGGTCAACAAGTAGTTAGTAATTAATCAGGAAGAGCCTAGTTATGGCTAAACAAAGTTACAGACAAGTCAGTATACCGTGTAAGATAAACATAGTAAAACCCAATATACTGAATTCAGCCCCGCAGTTATGGCATCTTGATAATTGAGAAATATTTAGATAGGAGTTGGGGTAGTTAAAGGTACCATATGAGTGTTACTGAGATAAAAGAGAGTGCCACTGAGAAGTCAGTCAAAATATCAAGTTCAGAAGCAACCCTACAAGCACAAGGGAATGGAAGTAAGTAACTACAGATAATTATAGGCAAGGAAGGACATCAAAAGGTCCGTCGAGTATACAATGTAAAAAGCCCACAGCTTTACAAGAGTTAGAGGATCCTCCCTAAATACTACAATGAAAGACTAGTTGAGGAAGCAAGGAAGAAGGCTTCAACCTAAACTCAGTAACCTAAGGAGAAAATGGTTGTGTAATAAAAGTCTCACTACAAAAATAGTATGCACTCCAAAAGAAAGTGGCACCTACCATGGCTAATGAGCGGGGAGTTAAACCAAAAGTAATATTCGAGACCATATGAGTTACAAAAAAAATTTGGCACGCGTGAGAATTTAAATAATCTAAGTATGCACAAAACAAGGGGCAAAAAGACCAGGAAAAGAAATTGCTTACATTTGAAGAAAATTGAAATAGAACTAAAGGAATTATTCGATCAATGATCAGCTGTAAAAGACTCTGGTATGAGTTAAAAAAAGGAATTGAGTCCAGTTCATAGACAAAAGATTGAATCATTACAAGATTGTATCATGGTTTTCCGTAGCATCCATGAAAGGCTAAAGTAATAACTAAATTCCATGAGCTGCAGATCAGAAGATAGCTTAAGCCTACATAAAGGCTGATCAAGAAGGAAGAGGAAATTAAAGAGTTAAATCAACCAAGTGAATCATGAGTCTGATTATTGGCCCCAGACAATTATAGAAATCGTATTAAGAACATTGCAGAATCACTCTTAATATTAAAGATACAAGAGAGTACAACAACCATATTGTATAATGACCCCACAATAAAGCCAGTTAGAAGGGTATCAACCTCATAAGAAGTCAGTATGAAGCTCTCACTGGATTGTGTAAGGAGGTGTTAGTATTATAATAGAGCTTCAAGTTATGGATGTGAATCATACCTATGTGTACGGGAGGTCATGAAAGAGGTAGAATATGTAATGTAAGATTTTCAATGCAAGTAAGGTAAAGGTGAACAACGTACGAGATACTCAAATGCAAAAGGTTGTGAATTGTCCATACTTTGGACAAAAGTCTAGAAGTACCCAGATTCAGTAGCCAAGAATGATAGCAGTGTCGTTACTGGCATATTTTCCAGCCTATGGGTTCTAGGTATCGAGAGGTCTAAATTAAAAGAGTAAAGAAGAGTTTGAGACAATGCGATGTCTCGCTCGATTTTCCAGAAATAACGTAAGGGAAACTATGGTGCAAGCAAGTTGAAAGGAGGTTGCGAGTAGTATAAATGGATATGTGTAAGTGGAAAACTAAAGTATGATAAAGCGACAAGGTTTTAGGAAGTCAGGAATAAGGATAAGAAAGGGCGAGTGAGAAGGTGACGAGAATGGATAAGTCCTCACGATTAAGCCCATGAAAACAAGAAGAGTTGATGGTTTCTCTAGGTTATACAAAGCTCAGTATATCCTGAATGAACTCAAAGGAGTCTAAGACTAATGGCATTTAGAATAAATGGAATGATGCCCTGGTGGTAGAATGAGAGTGTAATTTTGATGGATAAAGAAAGGCGTTTGGGTATTCGATTGAGTAATGACTTGAAGGGGATTAAAATACCCACATAAGGTAAATCGCATTGGGATACTATGAAATACAGTTATGGAAATATAGTATCTCCCCTAGGTGGATCAATTGAATTACTCCAGATGTCCCCAATGAGAGCCCTAGCGATAGTGTTACACAAGAGATCAAGTTAGCGGTGGCAGATGATAAATTAATATTGAGGTGAATCAACAATGGATGGAAGCAAGTCATAAAGTATGAGGTGATATTAGGTCGTCATTCTTAAGATGAACAATTAATGAGGAAGCATTAAAGGACATAGATTTATACATATGGCATAAGTAACGAAAGTAACCTGGAGTTCGGTACATACCTCGGTAACGATAAATCAAAGTAAGAGTTATGGTATAGTATGACCTACCTAGATGTAGTAAAGTCATACGAATGGATAAGTGGACCTATGAAATAAGATATAGAAATAATCGTAAGTTCAAAAAAAGGGTACCGAGCAAAGAACTTCAAGTATACCTATAGATGCCCAGAGGGACATCTTGCCAAGCTCTGTATATGTTTGCAAAGTGAGGCCTAGAGATTGGCTAAAAGCTCGAAGGAAAAGAATAAAAGAGTCGCATAAGGGCACTTTAAAGGTCAGAGTCGTACAGGCTGCATGATTGAAAGTAGCAACAGTTACGAGACTGGAAGTATTCCGACCATAAGTCGTGGTATGAGAAAGAGGCCTAAAGGGGGGAATGCCCTGGCCTTTGGATTTATTCACAGAACAGCTGCCTAGATGGAAAGGAGAGTAATAAAGTTTCGAAATACATAAGATATGAAGTGATAAGTGCACCAGTCAACATTCGAGGATGAATGTTCCAAAGGGGGGAATGATGTTACACCTCACGTTTTCATACGTTAAAGCTTAGTCGTAATTTAATCGACGTAAGTTTGGAAATGAGATTTATCCTTGGATTATAAGCATCATGCCATTTCAAACAAGTAATAAGTAAATTCATGAAGGTAAGAGGGTAAGTGAATCGAAGAAAATGAGTTTTATCGAAGTTTGCAATTTTGCGGTAAAATACGGTCTAAGCTATAATGCCCTGTATTTATGGCTAGTACCATACAAGGTACCACATGACCATGATAGTGAGGTGTATAAGGTGTATTAAAAGTGAGTAATATTTTAAGTAATTTGAGATAATTCCTAATTATGTGGATAATTGAGTAATTTATTGGTTAGTGGGAGATTAATAAATTACCAATAATTTGGATAAGTTTAAGAGGGAAATTACGTGGCATCCCATCACTACAAGTAGTGACTCATGAATTATATTTCAAAATGGCAAGGTTAGGTGAACTTTGGGTGGCTTAGTCACTATGAAAATAGGTCCCACAAAGCTTGATTGTAAAGGAATTTGATATGTCTTTAAAGGAGACAAGTACGGATGGAAAATTGAAAAAAACAAGATTCTTTTGACTCTTTTACAAAATGAGATAAAGTATAGTTAGTTTGCTTCAGCAAGTTCACACAAGAGCATGTATATACATGTAACGTGAGTTCTTCAGTGAAAACAAATTCATACGAAACTATTTAGCATAATAGCAACGGGATTTTGCAGTTCTAAAGGAGCACGGTACAATCTTTCTCAAGAATATCATACGGAATTTTCCTTACTTCGATTCGCCGTTATGTGTTCTTCACAGAAGACGTGTGTTATAGGAATTGTCAAGAGAATCGGTCCAGGTTGTTAAGGCTATCCCTTCTTTCTTTTGGCATGGTCCAAATTATACTGAAGAAACGAGCAAATACACAATTTCTATAAATTACTCTATTCATATAAATAGTAGGGGTGTCTACATTCTTTATTCACATGAGAATTATTATTATTATTTTCTGTTCATGGGTCTTAGAATAATACGCGGTTGGAAAAGTTTATCCGAAAGGGATATTGAGATTATTACGTACTTTTCAGCATTTCATATATGTGCATTGACCCATGACCAGATGGCGTTATATACGCGTATATATGTAAATATATGTATATGAGATATGGGAAAAGGTTACGGTGTTATATACGCACCACCACCTGATCAGCTGGTATATGATGATGATGTTGCCCATAGTGACTGAAAAATGATTCAAACGGTGTTATATACGTGTACATATGTATGTATATTCAAACGACATTATATACGCGTATATATGTATGTATATATATGTATATGGGATATGGGAAAGGTTATGGCGTTATATACGCACCACCACCTAATCAGCTGGTATACAATGATGATTTTTCCCACAGTGGCCAATATGATATGATGGGATGCCCTCAGAGGCTGATGATGTTATGAAACATATACTTATGCATGACATGACATTCATACGCATATGCATGATGCTAAAAGTAATTTATTATTTACAGAGTTATCCAGACATACAGGTTGAGTCAATTACTCTATATCTCTTCCATGTCTCTTATGTATTTATTTATGTGCCTTACATACTCGGTACTTTTTACGTACTGACGTCCCTTTTTCCTGGGGACACTGCGCTTCATGCCCGCAGGTCCTGATAGACATGTAGAGAGCCCTCCAAGTTGGCTATCAGCTCAGCGGAAGATGTTGGTGCGCTCTATTTGCTTCGGAGTTGCTCGTTGGTTAGTATGATTTAGACACGTATTGTTTGGTAAGGCGGGACTCTGTCCCAACCTTTATGATATTATTGTACTCTTAGAAGCTTGTAGACATATGTCATGTGTATGCAATGATGTAATAAGAAAGATATGTTACATTGTTACTCGGTTGGGTAAGGTACCAGGTGCCCATCGCGGCCCATCGATTGGGGTCGTGACATATATTTTAAAACGGATAAAACTAAGTATTAACTTATACTTAGCCGTATAAAAAATTTATATACATTGTGGTGCCCCTAAGTTGTCATTTGGGGACTTTAAGGAAATCCAAATTTAACCCCGATGGGACTGGGGGTAACCACCAATTGATACAAAGAAAAAGAAAAAAAAGGGATAAACCAACTAAATCTTTTCAAGAGAGGGGTTGACTTCAGTGGCAGAAGGAGTGGGAGCAACTGGGGATCAAGAGGCATGAGCGGCTGGAATATCACCATCAGGTGAAGAGAGGTTATGACCTTGTTGATCCTTCTCCATGGCTTCCTTAGTTTTGGCTATTTCAGCACTAAGGTCAAAACCCTCTTGACTCATTTCCATCAATGTGTCAAGGCGAGAATTCATATACGCCCAGCTCATATCGACAGCAGCCACCTCTTCCAAATCTTCATAATCCTTTGCCCATACTTGAAGCTCAGCTCTCAATCCATCCTTCTCCGGTTCCGCAACTTCATGGGCGGCCCTTAATGGAACAATCGACTCCTCTAAAGTTTGAACTTTGTCTAAAGCCCTACGAAGGTCTTCTTGAGTACGAGTGAGTGATTGCACAAGCTCGCCTGCGTATTCCTCCTTCTGCCCTAACAAGTTCTTCAAGTCTCTAATCTCCTCTGAGGCACGGGGTAGTTGCTCCGCGAACGAAGACTCCAAAACACTCTTATCTTTATCAGCTTGACTGCAAGATGCCCTATCCACTGCCAGTTCTGTTGCCGTGAGTCTCATCTGCCGCTTCAAGGTACTCCTTTCCTCTTCTAAAGCATCCATGTCAATCCTTAGGCTATCATATTGTGCTCTCCAATTATCAACATCGGCCTGCAACTCTTTTGTCTCTTGGTCCGTATTTGAAATCCTCTTCATAAGCTCCATGCCTATAAGGTTAATCTACAAGAAATAAACTAGTCATATATGGTAAATCTCATATATGAAAGTGAAAGAGGATAACTTGCATCATACCTTCAAAGAGGTATGCACGACCTCAAGCCCATGTAAGAGCCCCGTGGCTGGATAGCTTTGCTTTCTCAGAGGGACCTATCAAAGGCATGAGCCACACTTCGGGCTCACCCGTTTTCTTGAAAAGATTCCCCTCAGCTGGAACATCTATTACCACCACCGCATCTCTCTGTTGGAATACCCTACTTCCCTAACGGAAGGCATGAAAGTAGGCAGAGATGGAACAGCAACAAGCACGGAAGGTTGAGGAGCTGGAGAAGCCACGGGCAAAGAAGCAGGCACAGAGAGTTGAAGAGTTGAAGAAGTTACAGGCAAAGCAACAGTAGAAGTTGAAATAGCCAAAGGAACAGAAGAAACAGCTTCTCTCAAAGAAGCAGGAAAGACAGCAACCAAAGGGACGTCGTCAGGAGCAAGATCAACACCCTCATGAATAGGGGAATATGAAACATCATTAAGGACAAGGGGCTCAATCACAGACACGGAAGGCAAGGTTAAGGCTGTAAGCTCATCATCTAAAACCATTTGCCTTCTTCGTGGCCTGTGCACTAAAGCACTATCTTCTTCTTCTTCTACGGAACGAGACTCACTAATCTTCCTCTTCGAGGAAGATGAACCAACAATAATTTCCTGGGCCTGAGCCAAGGAAATCTTCGGGATAGATGAAGCAAACACCCCACGAGCAGAGAACCCTATTAAAAAGGGGAAAAAGTTAAACGACAAAAAAAAGAGACTCGAGTAAGGAAAGAAGCAAGAACAAGAGCTTCACTTACCGTGGGTCTTTACTTGCCAATCATACCTCCCAGCGAGGTACTTCTAAGATCTTTCTTCTGAAGGAGCAATAGACGACAATTTTTCTACCCAATCACGAATACCGGAGACATTCTCAACAGTACTCATGATTGCTGAGAGAAGAAAAAATAGACACGGTGTTAATAAAACATCTCAAGTCAAAACAAGAAAAAGTAAATGTGAGCTAAAGCATGCTCACGTGCGCGATTCCACTTCTCAGGGAAGGGAAGATTTTCTTCACCCACTAAACCAACACTGGGTACAGCAACATACCGGAGGTACCAACCCCTATCCTTATCATCTTCAGGGGTTACCAGCACTCTTTTGCTTCTAGCAGTCAAAGTAAAAACCCCTTCATAAAATAAGGTAGGAGAGTAGAGGTGAATAATATGGTTGAAGGTAAAAGGAACCGAGGCTAAAGAAGCCAAACTCCTAAGACATGCAACAACTCTCCACACAAGCGGGCCAACTTGTCCTAAGCAGATATTGAAAAATTGGCAAAATTCAATTATAACTGGGTCAATGGGGGGTCTAAACCCTAAAGTGAAAGGATACGTTTAAACAAAAGAATATCCCGTCTTGTAAGACGTTATTCTTTGGTTACTATTCAGAATACAGACAGGAATTCAGACCTCCAAAAGCATTCCCTACGAACAAGGGATATCTTACCCTCAGTTACAAGGGTTGGATATCTTTCGACACTATCAAGAGAAGAAGATTGATCTATAAGAACTTGACTATCCCTAGCAAAAACAAACTCAGCAGGGACAATTTCATCGACTCCAGTCTCACGAAGGCGTTCGCCTCTACCTCTAGACAAAGACCGAGAAACCCTAAATCTCGGAGAAACTGGAGATCTAGTGGAAGGAGGAGGAACTATCTGAGAAGAAGAGGAGCCCCTCGAAGGAGTGGATCCTAGACTTCTAAGTCTACCACCCCTCCGACTCCTAGTCAGAGCAGAAGATGGTGTTAAACTTTCAAGATCTATTACTCTTTGAGGTTGGTTTGAAGAAGAAATGCTTACAAAAGCAAAGAAGAAAGTTCTTTACAAAAGACAAAGTTATAAAAGTGTTTCGTGGAAGCAAAGAAAAGAAAACATGTATTTATACTTGAAGACAACCATCAAACATGAATAAAAAGGAAAATAATGATGAAAGTCATAATTGAAGATGTCACTTCGAGACTGGCACAGCCGCAAAAAGGCCTAAAAGGTTCCGAGTAAATGCAGAACCAATCCGAAAAAGACACGTGGTATGAGCATTAAATGTAAGTGACAAATGACGCCTATGGTGCAGAGAAGGATACAATGATGCAAGGAAAAGAGGCGGCAAAATATTCCCGCCATAAATGAATATCCACTTACCAAATATTAAAATGGTAAGTGGGGGACTATCTGTATCGGTAAAAAAGAGTTTCACACGTAAGCCAGCTTTTGACAACTCAGCCAGTCACGTGGACACAGGAAAATGCGACAGCTGGATGTGATTCTTTGAAGAGATATGGTACAAAGAGGCACGGTTCAGTAAACCCACGAACTTATCAGCCACGGGAAACTCAACTTGATCAAAACGAGAGAGAGGCACGGGCAGAATGAATCTAGACAAAGCTACGGGCAGATTTAAGGACCCATAATTGATTACTCGAACGTTATGTAACCGAACCCCAATTACCGTTATCCTTTGTAATGCCTCATTAATGTCATAATTATTCATTAATGAGTAACCATATCAAGAGTCATACGTTATAAGAATCTCCTATATAAGGAAGGGGAATACAGCTTAGAAAAGGCATCTGATTCTCGAATACAATCAACTTTGATTTTCTATATTTCTGCAATATTGTCTATTATTCATTTTTCTCCATTACCTTGATTATTAGTAACCTATATTCATCTTAAAAATAAGCTTTAGTCAAAGGGTCTAATTCTTTGGTTAAACAGCAGCCAGCCGGGTTATTTCATTCCTGAAGGCTCGACACATGGTCGAGAAGGGTTGTCTGGCCTACCTCGCCTATGTGTGGGACACCACCGCCGAGTCTCCGGTGATTGATTCAGTGCCAGTTGTTTGAGAGTTTGCTGATGTATTTCCTTCGGACCTTCCGGGCATGCCTCCAGATCGTGATATTAATTTCTTCCTTGATTTAGCTCCAGGCACCCAGCCTATATCTATTCCTATGTACCGTATGGCTCCGAAAGAGTTAAAGGAGTTGAAGGAGCAGCTTGAGGAGTTGTTAGCTAAGGGGTTCATCGGTCCGAGTGTATCGTCGTGGGGTGCTCCAGTTCTATTCGTGAAGAAAAAGGATGGGTCCATGCGGATGTGTATTGATTACCGCCAGTTGAACAAGGCTACCATTAAGAACAAGTATCCTTTGTCGCACATCGATGATTTGCTTGACCAGTTGCAGGGTGCTCGTGTGTTTTCTAAGATTGATTTGAGATTGGGGTATCATCAGTTGAGGATTCGGGCTTCAGATGTTCCGAAGACTGCTTTTCGTACGAGATATGGCCATTATGAGTTCCTGGTGATGTCCTTTGGCTTGACTAATGCCCCAGAAGCATTCATGGACTTGATGAATAGGGTGTTCAGGCCGTATATTGATTCTTTTGTCATTTTCTTCATTGATGACATTTTGATTTACTCACGTAGCCTGGGAGAGCACGAGCAGCATTTGAGAGTTGTACTCCAGACTTTGCAAGAACAGAAGCTATATGCTAAGTTCTCCAAGTGTGAGTTCTGGTTGGATTCCGTGGGATTCTTGGGGCATGTGGTATCTGGAGAGGGTATCAAGGTTGATCCTTAGAAGATCGAGGCAATTTAGAGTTGGTCGCGTCCTACTTCAGCTACAGAGATCAGGAGCTTTTTGGGCCTAGCAGGTTATTATCGTCGATTTGTGGAGGGGTTATCTTCTATTGCAGCCCCATTGACCAGATTGACTCAGAAGAATGCCCCATTTCGACGGTCTGACGAATGTGAGGCGAGCTTTCAGAAGCTCAAGACAGCATTGACCTCAGCACCAGTTCTAGTATTGCCTTTCGGTTTTGGGATGTATACAGTATATTGCGACGCTTCACGCGTTGTCTTGGGGTGTGTATTGATGCATGAGGGGAGAGTTATTACTTATGCTTTGCGCCAGCTGAAGGTTCACGAGAAGAATTATCTTGTGCACGATTTGGAGTTGGCAGCGATTGTTCATGATCTTAAGATTTGGAGGCACTACTTGTATGGAGTGTCATGTGAGGTTTATACAGACCACCGTAGCTTGCAGCACTTGTTCAAGCAGAAGGATCTTAATTTGAGGCAGCGCAGATGGCTTGAGTTGTTAAAGAATTATTATATCACCATTCTTTATCACCCGGGCAAGGAAAATGTGGTAGCATATTCTTTGATCAGGAAGGCGGAGAGTATGGGTATCTTGGCTTATATTGCAGCAGAGGAGATACCTCTAGCCTTGGACATTCAGTCCTTGGCCAATTGCCTGGTGAGATTAGACCTTTCAGAGCCCCGTCGAGTTATTGCACATGTGGTTGCTCAATCTTCGTTATTGGGGAAGATTAAGGCTCGACAGTATGATGATCCATGTTTGGCTGAGCTACGAGAGACAGTGGTTCAGGGTGGTGCCAAGGAGGTTACTATTGGCGAGGATGGTGTTCCGAGACTTCAGGGTCGTTTATGTGTTCCTAAGGTTGATGGCCTGAGGGAGAGGATTCTGGAGGAGGCACACAGTTCACGAAACTCTGTTCATCCTGGTGCTACGAATATGTATCGTGATTTGAAGCAGCATTACTGGTGAAGGCAGATGAAGAAGGACATTGTGGAGTATGTGGCTAGGTGTCTTAATTTTCAGCAGGTTAAGTATGAGCACCAGAGGCCAGGAGGCCTACTTCAGCAGATGTCCATTCCTGAGTGGAAATAGGAGCGCATCACTATGGACTTCATGGTTGAGTTGCCTCGGACCTTGCGGAAGGTTGACACGGTTTGGGTCATTGTGGATAGATTGACCAAATCGGCGCATTTCATTCCAGTAGCTACTACTTATACTTCTGAGAGGTTGGCCCAGATCTACATTCGGGAGATAGTCTGGTTGCATGGTGTGCCGATGTCCATTATATCAAATCGAGGTCCTCAGTTCACCTCGCACTTCTGGAGAGCATTTCATAGTGAGATGGGTACCAAGATAGACCTCAACACAGCATTTCACCCTCAGGCTGATGGTCAGTTGGAGCGTACAGTTCAGATATTGGAGGACATGCTCAGTGCATGTGTGATTGACTTTGGAGGTCAGTGGGACCAGTTGTTGCCTTTGGCCGAGTTTGCTTATAATAATAGTTATCAGTCCAGCATTGAGATGGCACCATTTGAGGCTTTTTATGGTGGGCGATTTCGTTCTCCTATCGGGTGGTTTGATCCTGGCGAGGCTAAGTTATATGGCACCGACCTAGTGAGGGATGCTTTGGAGAAAGTGAAGTTGATTCAGGAGAGGCTCCGCACAGCACAGTCCAGACAGAAGAGTTACGCGGATCAGGGGCGCGTGATGTATCATATATGGAGGGAGATAGGGTCATGATGAAAGTCTCTCCTATGAATGGTATTATGAGGTTTGGGAAGAAGGAAAGCTAAGTCCGAGGTTTATAGGTCCCTTCAAGGTGTTGAGGCGAGTTGGGTAGGTTGCTTATGAGCTGGCCTTGCCTCCCAGTTTATCAGGAGTTCATCCAGTTTTTCATGTATCCATGCTCCGGAGGTACCACGCCAACATATCTCACGTGGTTGATTTCAGAACTATTCAGTTGGATGAGAGTTTGGGCTATGCGGAGGAGCCAGTTTCTATTATTGATAGACAGGACCGCCAGTTGAGGTCCAAGAGAGTTTTTGCCGTAAAGGTCCAGTGGAAGGGCCAACCAGTTGAGGAGGCGACCTGGGAGTCCGAGGAGGACATGCGGAGCAGATATCCACACTTATTCAGCACTTCAGGTATGATTCAGACCCGTTCGAGGACGAACGTTTATTCAAGAGGTGGAGAATGTAATGACCCGATCGGTCATTTTGCGTTATCGGACCCCGTTCCCCTAAATGAAACTTCCCATAGCAGTTTATTGTGATTTATGACTTGCGGGGGCGGGTGGTCCGGGATTCGGAAGTGTTTAGAGTGCTATAGGAACACTTGGTTCCTTAAGGTTGGCCTTTAAGGCCAAGTTTGACTTCGGTCAACATTTTGGGTAAATGATCCCGAAATCAAGTTTTGATGATTCTGGTAGCTTCGTATGATGATTTCGTACCTGGGCGTATGTTCGGAATGGGTTTCTAATGACCCGAAGGCGTTTCGGCGCCCAATATTGAAATTTGAAGTCCCTTAAGTTCCTATTGTGGTTTGGGACGTGTTTTTATGTTATCGAGGTCCGAACAGAATTCTGAGATTGGGAATAGTTCCGTTATGTCATTTATGACTTGCCTGCAAAATTTGGTGTCATTCCGAGTAGTATAGGTCGGTTCGGCGCGTTGTTAGCGAAGTCAAGAAAACTTAAAGTTCCTAAGTTTGGTTCTAGGGGTTTTGAGGTGTGATTTTGAGTTTTAGGGTTGTTTTGGGTGTTCCGAAGGCTCGAGCGAGTCCGTATCATGATTTAGGACTTGTTGGTATATTTGGACGGGGGATCGGGTGGTCCCAGGTGCCTCCCAGACAGCATACGAGGCAAAAACCAGCTGAAATAGCTGCTGGTGCACCTGTTCTGGTATGATTCGCAGGTGCGGTTGCCCAGTCGCAAGAGCGGGACCGCTCATGCGGTCCCAGCCTTGCAGGTGCGACCCCCAGCGGGCAGTCCATTTCTCACAGGTGCGGACAAAGCCGCAGGTGCGGTCTCCCCTCCGCAGGTACGGGCCCAGGCTTCCTCGTCCATTTCCGCAGGTGCGAGCCTTTGCTCGCAGGTGCGGTCCTCGAGCCGCAGGTGCGGAAACACTGTCAGATAGTGTGCTTCTTAAATACGGGATTCTTCATTATTTCTTCATTTCTTCCTCCATTAAAACACCTTGAGAGCTTGGGAAAAGGGCTCAACGACCCAACCACTGAAAGGTAAGTAAATTCTATCTTAAAGTGGTTAATGCATGCATTCTTAGTAGGATTTAACTACTAAATTAGTGGAAAATTTAGGAATTTGGGTAGTAACCTAGGGCCTTCGAGAATTTTGAAAATTACCCGTCAATTAGTTATGAAATCAAGTAAAAATCATGTATTAATGATCCTTAGGCTATGGGTGAGTGTTTGACTTAGTAGTAGGAGGATTTCCATACTTTGAGCATAAATTGATGAATTTGTATAACATTTGGCTAGTTTCGAGTCCTCAGGTGTAGAGTTCGGAGTTTCGGGCGCGTTCTTGGTCCGGGGAGTAGATTCGTCACGAGGTGAGTCTCCTTTCTAACCTTGTAAGAGGGAATTATCCCCATAGGTGATTATAAATAATTGCATGTCCTTATTTGCACGGGATACGCACGCACGAAGTGACGAGATTCCGTGCGTAGCTACTACTATGTTATGTTGGGTAGTTCTAGGACTCACGAGCATGCTTATATGTGCCTTACATGTATTCCTAAATGTATTTTGAGTTTCTTATTATCCTTGATTTGGCATGAGAATATTAGGAAGTTGTGTTCCATGATATATTGTTTAAGTTCTTGCCTTAAAGAATAATCTCTGTTAATTAATTAAAAATTGATAATCTTATGTATGTATGCGGCACCGCGTCACATGTATGATTTTTTAGCGGAATAGCCCTACTATTATGTCAATCGCGTCGCATGTTTGATTCGCGAGCGGGGTAATAGATTCATCTATGGTTCGAGCCGTTCGACCCTCGGCAGTGCACATTTATTTTCGCGATGTTTCGGCCGTACGCTTCTGGCTTATTATGTGTTGTATGATTTACTGGGAATTTGTTGTAATTGTATAAACTGGTTCATGTTAATAAGGGAATTTAGTACATTATGTGCTAGTGAAATTTGACATGCAAAGGTAAATATAACTATACTTGATAATTTATATCTTTGTGATTTCTACGACTGTTATGCCTGCCTAGTTCCTAGTAAATCATTTTATTTAGAAATGTTGACCCTAGTAAGTATCACGTCTACCTCTCGTCACTACCTCTTCGAGGTTAGGCGGGATACTCACTGGGTATATATTTGTTTATGTACTCATGTTGCAGTTCTGTACTTAGATGTACAGGTTCTGAGGCTGGTCCATCTGGTTATTAGACCGGAGCTCGATTCTGATCTTAGTTGGACCTGACTTCACGGTGAGCTCTTTCTCCTGACGATCCTCGGTAGCACCATGTTGTTTTCTTTTGCTTATTTCCCGTCTATTTCTTTCAAACAGTGGGATTGTATATTATGTTTTGTATATTCTGTTAGTATGCCCGTAGGTNGACTGCTTTTGGTAAAAATGGCTTGCTATCTTTTTCAATAAATGTATTGAACTTTAAAACTTGGCACGTATTGGGATGTTTAACCAAGCATGGGAGGAATCCTTAGTAATTTAAGTGTGGGCTTTCCTAACCCCGGTGTTGGGCGCCGTCACGACCTGAGTTAGTATTTTGGGTCGTGATAAAAAAGGAAAAGAGCAAATATCAAACAAAGCATACTCGAACAAATTCACAAAGCGGTTTATAATGGTAAAAGCCTATAATCCCCAGCAGAGTCGCCATGCTG